>JASAND010023752.1:0-37847 GCA_030248195.1 Trissonchulus latispiculum | reverse complement strand
GTTGGAGGTGGGTTTCTTTGAAGGACAGCAACATCGACGTTGCGGTGATGGAGACATTTTGGCCAGTCCAGCTCATATGCGTGAGCTGAGGCCGTTGGAGTTCCACTGCAGAAATCGGAGGGCTCTGGGGCTGTTGTGGGTTTGCTGTCGCAGTTTGTGTTGGGCCAGGTCTGTCCGGGTCGGGGCTTCGCCGGCGGGCAAGCTTGGGGGTGGCTGACGGGATGTGCGGGGCTGGGTGGTGGGATGGGATGGGCGGGATTGGGAGACTGGACCTGGGCTGCTGAGCTGGTGGAGGGACAGTTTGAGCAGGTCCACCCGCAGGAGTATTCCCTCAGTAGGTCCTTGACTGACAAATGGAGACAGACACGGTGGAAACAGATGCCACAACCGTGGCATGCAATGGAGTAGCCCTTTCTGGTAACGTTCAGACCACAGGCACCACATGGATATGTGGGGCCCGGGTTTTCTTCAACATCGCCCGCCAGTATTAGAAGCCGGCGCCAGAAGGCGGGGTGACCTGGGCCGGCTTCAAAAAACCGGCCTGGACGGGACATGGGACACCATGGGAGGTCTTGCCTTCTTGGAGAAGGGAAGAAGCAAAGGGTTGCCGTTTCGCATCCAAGGGGAGGAAAAGCCTCGTCCCAGGAAGGTCCACCTTTCCACCGCTTTGAGGCGACAACATCGGAGAGGCCCAGCAAAATGGGTGGGTCCGACGGCAAAACTGCTTACGGGAATCAATTCGCCGTGCCAGAAAACCTTTGTATGAAAGAATTGAGCTTTCTATGTTGAATGCACAGCGAGAAATTTCGATTTTTCATTTTTCGAATTATCACCATTTTTGACCGACCACTGTGGTCGCATGGGAAGTGATAGAGAAACGAGACTTAGCTATTTAGTTAGTTCAATATATGTATATAAAGTTTCTGAATATAAAAAGAAATCGGCTCCAGCTCTTAACGTTCGAGCTGCGCAGCGACCACAAAAATGGTCACTTTTCGCTCTGAGCCGACTTTGCGGCGCCGCTGCGGCGCTGTGGCGCACCTGCGGCGCAAAAAAGTAGCGATTCTTAAATGGCGCATTGGGTACTACCAGACCCTATACCCCTTTAGGTCCGGCCTCCGCTGCAGATTACGTGAAAGAGGCGGAAAGTCAGGACAATACGACCATTAAATAGGAGAAACCGGAAAAAAACATCGCCGCCATAACCGGTCCGGGGCGCAACTTTTTAACGGAAAGTGATACGGGGCTGAAACTTCGCACACATACTAAACTCGATATGCTCTACAATTTGCGCATGAAATCTGCGCAGGATTTTGCGCAGCCTCTGCGCAGCTTATTTTACGGTGTCTCCAGGGACTTTTGACACACATTATAGGGGTCGCTGCCGCGACCCCTATGATACCGGCCTAACGGTACAACCTAGAGAAGTGCAAATGGGCTTAAAGAAAGTTTTAACTTTTAAGCACGCCAAGTACGATGATATATATATAAAGTTCACAGCTAGTCCTTATAACAAAAAAGTTCCAGCCAAAATCCGAAAAAGTGGGTTTTCCCCCATGGCTATAAATAGTGATACAACAAACGTTATTTCGAGTAATCCTAAACATTTAGAAAACAATTAGAAAAAATTTCGTTTGTTTTCTTATTGTTTTCTAGAACAGAAAGCAACTAAGAAAACAATTAGAAAATAATTATAAAATAAAATTTCAAAACTTTCTCATGTTTTCTAGATTAGAAAACATTAAGAAAACAATAAGAAAACAATTAGAAAAAATATCTGTACGCCAGAAAACAATTAGAAAAAATGATTGTTTTCTAATTGTTTTTTAGAAATGGGCTTCGTGTATTTTTAGAGTTTTAGACCCCCCACCAAACCCCCCCTCTACATAGGTGTGAAAAATTTGGACTTTTTTGAAAAATTTTGCAAAATTTGCCCTAAATGCCCAATTTTTGGCCAATGTAGGCGCGACTACCCCCCCTCCCCCCAGTTGGGGGGGGGGGCGGGGGCCCCAAAAATTTCTGGGGGGAGGTTTGGAAAAATAGCTGGGGGGTTTACCTCCCCCAATTATATACACCTATGCAAGGGAGGCATAGGTGTGGCTGGCGAAAAAAGTGGGGGTGGGGGTTCAGAAAAAAGCAGGGAGGGGGTTTGGCGAAAAAAGGGGGTGGGGGGTCGCGAAAAGTTGATTTGGGGGGAGGGGTAACAAAAATTTTCGAGGGGGGGGTCGGCGAAAAATCGGTTTTTCGTTAAAAAATTTAAAAATTTTCTCAATTTACAGCTATTTTAAACGATTTTCAGCTTAATTAAACGAATTCTAGCAATTTTTCGCTAATTTTTGGAATTTCTTGGAAAAATTTCGAATTTTTAGCTAAAAATTTTCAAAAATTTTGAAAAATGTAGGCAGGGGTTAGAAAATTTTTAGGGGGGAGGGGTCTGAAAAAATCGATTTGGGGGGAGGGGTAGGAAAAAATTTTTAGGGGAGGGTCGGCGACCCCTCCATTTGGGGGGAGGGGGCCCCCCCACCCCCCCCTAACACACCTTATGAAGGGGGGGTCAAAATTATTCAGAAATTAACCAAAAATTTGTATTTTTGGCATATATATTTTGCATGTATATAGATGCGGAAAAGTTCACAAAAATGCCAGGATTATTTAAGTTAAAAACGAGGGGTGGGCTCAGTAGCGTAGGTACAAAAAAATTTCAGGGGGGGCGGTTTTGTCCGAGGACTTTTGGGGGGGTAAATTTTTCCCGTTTTGCGTAACATGCACACTGTGTATTATACTGCAAGTTGTCCTATTAATTCAAAAGTCTTCTGCGGTACAGGTTTTCGACTGGTTACAACTGAAAGCGAAATGCTAAGTCCCACACGGGGGGTCTGGGGGGCAGAGCCCCCCAGAAGTTGAGAAAATTTTTTAAATTTCGCCTTTAAACGCTACTGAAACATTTAATTCTTTATAAATGATTTACAAATTGATTAACAAACAACATTTTGTACCTATATTTGCTATTTTCTACGTTTACTGTCTTGTCCGAAAACTGAAACTTATTAGGATGCTCCCATTAAAGAACTGCGTATTCTGATCATATCAACCAATTATGCCAAGGCTGATGATGCTGGGAATAACGCAAATAACAGCAAAACTGCAAAGCAACTTATATATACACACATTTGTTAGCATGTTTAATGAAAAATAATATTTTCGATAATCGACATGACCAAAATTCGCGCCGGAGGCGCGAAAATTTTTTTAATGGTGTGGAAAATGCATCAATATTGAGCTAATTTAAGCATTAATGTATAATTTGCGTATGTTTCTGATAAATTTAAACGCCCGCGCTCCGCGCGGGCGTAAAATTTTTTTTGCCCATTTTTTCAGGGGGGCAAAGCCATTATTTCGGGGAGGGCGGCCGCCCCCCCCCCGCCCCCCCGTATCTACGCTAGTGGGTGGGCTTGTTAAAAATACCCTGAATAAGCACTTTGGAATTGTAAATTTCTTTGCAAACTTCACCATAAAAATACATTTTGGCCAATTTCAGCGCGTAATGCTCCCAACTGGGTGGGGTACGTTGGCCATAGATGTGTTATGCGGGGACCCCCCGGCCCCCACCCCCACCACAATGAAAAATTTCCGCGACCCCCTCCCCAGCATAGGTGTGGCTGGGCAAAAAATCTGGGGGGGGGGTCCGACGGAAGGTGGGGGGACCCCCCCCCTAAATTTTCGATTTAATGCCATTTGTGACCACTTTTTGGCCAAAAATCCGGGGGGGGGGGGGGGGTACCGAAAATCTGAAAATCGGGGGGGGGGGGCGCCAAAATTTATTTTGGTGGGGGCCCCCCCACCCCCCCCCCCCCCCTTAACACACCTATGCTCCCCAGATTTTCAGATAATGCTACCCTCCCGGCCCCCCCTCAGATTTTTGGCCGAAAAGTGGCCAAAATGGCAAAAAAACCGAAAATTTAGAGGTTTTTGGTCAATTTTGGTCGACACACCCCCCCCCGGATTTTTTGCCCAGCCACGCCACCACGACTGTCGATCTTGTGCCAACCCAACATCCCCACCCATTTTTCCAAGCTCATGCATCAAGCCAGACAAAGCATTCAGAAGAATCGGAAATAAAAAAATACAATTAAAGATTATTTTAAAACAAATTCACGCAGTTATTTATTCTGCGGATAGTCTTTATGGTCAAAGGACTAAGAATCATAAAAAACAAAAACATTGCGTGCGACAACTAAAGATTCCATCCACCACTACACTAATGTCTTGTATTTTCCCCCGAGCCTGCCCAGTTTAGATGAGCGGTGTGTGTCCACGATTCGGGCATACTCAATTCCGTTAGGATAGCACACATTGTAATTTTTGTACAGCAGAACATTTGAGCTGCGGATTATACCATATGTGCGTGCTCGGGCCGTATGATTTAGCGCTGAAGAGGGCAAGCTCGGAACAACACCAATGTTGCTAACTAAAATTGCGTTTGCTTTCTACCCGCCGTAGTGGTACGTGTATCGCCATAAAAATTGCTGTTTTTTTTGCTAAAAATAGGCAAAAATAGCTTAAAAATCGCTTTCAAAAGTACCCCTAAGAAAAATCGCTCTCACATGGGGTACCCAAATTTGCTTCCACAAGGGTCAGTGAAATTTGACCTCCCGTTCAGGTATGGCATGTATCTGATCACGTTCATGCATATTTTTATTTTGGATATCTAATGCTGATAAAGTACGATTTGCAGGAGGGTATCATAAATCATTATGGAAATTTCAATGTGAACAGAGAAAAAGTTAAGTCGGCACATTTTCTAGTTCTCCTCCTGCTTCATCATGCTTAGATTTAGTTGATAGTCAAAATTTGAACAAGTACAAATTTCAAATAAAAGCAAAATTCTCCCATGGAGCACGAAAAATGCAATTCGGGCAAACTGTGGTTTTAAGGTGGTAGTACCACTACCGGGGTGGACTTTGAACAGATACTGTGAACTAAAAACTTAATCAATCGCTTTGAAATTTGGCATAATTGTTCTTTATTATGTTTTGCATCAGATGAGCTGATCTACGACGCTGCGGGGACTGGCTTGCTGTCTACACAATAGGAAATGTATTAAAAGCTTTAAATTTAGATATCTCCTTCAATCCTTTATGAAATCATTTGAGATTTTCAGTATATGGTTAGTTTACACATACGCTTAGGCCGTTTTTTTTAGTTTTTCGTAAAAGTGAGTTTTCCGTTTTTTAGCGTGTTTTGAATATTTGTAAATTTTATATCTTGCTTAATATTGCGTTTTTCCAAAAACCAAGAAAACGGCCTGAGCGTATGCTGATGCAAAGCATATTTGCAAAATTTGGTCCATTTTGACTGAAGGAGTGACGAGAAAATCAAAAACAAAAATTCTGTAATTTTTCATTGTTTGCTTTGGTTTTCGAAATTTCCAATGCTTTCAAGCAGCTGCAAAGTGCTTTCTATTAAATAATGCACATAAATAACGCAAAAGGAACCGTTAAAACTCAATAGATTTAATTTTCGGATATACTGGTTTGACTTTACATTATGTGTGCAAACGGTCAACGTAATTGAGCTATATCAGCTATATATCAGCTATTCAGCTTCAACCGCTTGTAACTTTTGATAGAAACCACGTACAGAAGAGATATGCACATCATTTTAAAGCTCTTTTTATGCTCTTTCACACGGCAGATTCAAATTTAGGATACAAGGCTTAAATAAAATTTTGATTATTTGCGCATGCGCTAAGCCATGATGGTAGCTAGCAAATTATGAACTCTCACGACACCAAAATTTTATGCAAAGATAGCCTGCCAACCAAACGTGTTTCACCACTAGTTTCGTCATGTTTGCTTCATTTATGCCATGATTAGGTCGAAAATCCCGCTAGTGGTACTACCTCCTTAAACGAACATAGGAAGCATATTAATATGCACAATTGCACATATGCACAATAAAAAGCACTGCCTTAAACTATATACAGTAATATCAAGAGTACATAATATAAGAGTGTGCCATTAGGCACACTCTCTGTTATCAGAGCAAAAACTATGTTGTGCTCGCTGACGGCCCCCCCCCCCGCAAATTAGACCCTTCACTTTAAAGAGTTTTGTGCGCTATGTTTGTGTTCTAAAGCTCGAAGCAGGCACAAAATTCGCTCACGCACTGCTTGTGTTTTCGAGCTTAAGCACACAAACATAGATGCGAGTGAGCGTAGCCCTGTTTTGACTAGGTACTGATTTGTGTGGGGGTTCACTAGGGTCTGATTTGAGGGGGGGGTGGGCCGTTAGCGAAGAGAGCATAGTTTTTGCTCTGATAACATAGTGGCACACTCTTATATTATGTACTCTTGGTATAATATGTATCAACTGCGCCGAACAACCCATGTTCGCAGATTTTCCAGTCTGAGAGTTATCAGCTGACAGTCAGCAGTCTGAGTCTTGTTATTTTTTTTCTGAAGACATATGCCATATATACATGTGCCATATATTCATTAAACACCGATGTAAAGGTTAATGAGTTTATCACAAATTGTCAATTTCCGTCAAGTCCCTTTCGTTTCAGTACATAATTGTGATGTTGTTGTAACGTGTCGTAGCTAGTTATACTTGTAATGGGTGGACCCATCTGAATTCCTGTTTTGCATGTAAATTGCTTGGCGCGAAGGATTTCCGTCTTATCTTCAACACATGTCCTAGTACGCAGGTTTTTTGCCCAAAAATTTATCAATGATTTTGCAATTTTTAGAGCATTGTTACAATCGATTTCCTTCAATTTCTTCGCTATGTAAATTGTTTTGCAAACGATCACTGTCTGACTTTTCTCACATTACCGAAAATCGGGCGTTATTTGCCTGTCACTATATTGGCAGAGGTTTAGCAACTCATAGCTGAAACTGCAATCACAATTTTCGTGTGAAAAGACTGTATTTATTTCATTAGTGTTTGCTTTGCTTTAGAATTTAGAATAAATAAATTGTTTAAAATAAACATATATAGATAAATCGTAATTTTTAAATAAATCGGTTTATTCGCTAGATTTGTTCAAGTCAGGTTCGCGTAACGGTTAGAGTGTTCGCGTTTCGCTGGTCCGGACACAGATCGAATCCTTCTTCCGATAGTGTTTTAGTTTCACAATTGGCAATGACTATAAAATATTGCATTCTTTTGTCTCAGAAACCGCATATGTTGGGCAGTTGAAACTAGTCAAATGGTAGCGTCACAGTACAGCAGAACAATATGTTATATGAAAAACAAACAAAACGGTGACCACATATATTTCAAACACTAAGGCGGTATTATTCCCCTTTTAAGGGGTAACTTGTTATCTTAAGATTAAGTGCGTACTTCTACAGCACTCTGCTCTGCTGCAGCGTATTCACATGATACCAAGCAAGAAATTACTAAGGGCCTTTTCGCGCAGAGAGTTAAGCGAGTTAAAGGTGTTAAAATTAAGCCAATTTTTTTCGTACACAGGGTTAAAAGAGTTCAACAGTTCATCTTAAGGTGCTGGTATCGCTTTGTGTAAATTCGACCCTACAAGCTTCAATTCTTTATGAAAGTGGATGAAACTTTCCAAATACGTTACTTTCGTGCTCTTTAACATTCTGGCACAAGTCCCGGATTTTTAGTGTAAAGATAAGAAAGTTTTGGTTTTAGCCCTTATTCTCTCAGTACATAGTCGCTACATCGGATTGGTTGTTATGGCTGGAAAGAGGGCACCGAAATTAACATTTTTGCTTTTACAACTTTTGAGCTACCTCTAGTGGTTAAGGCAGTATACGCCAAAAACGATTTTTGGGGTCAAAAAATGGCCATTTTTGACGAAATCAGTTTTTTCAAAATTACTGCCAAATCTTACAGACAATTTCAGCTTATTTATACTCAACCGATACACCGTCCAATTGCGCTTTTTATTAATACCTATTCGCTGGAGTTCGTTGCTTTAAGCTAGGGAATTCGCCGAAAAACTATTTTGGCAAAATTGCGATTATTTTGTTTTGAACATTGATTTCTCAAAAACTGCCCAATGGATTCGCGTGATTTTTGGCAAAATGAAAATTCGCCCTATTACGGAGGGACATTTTTCCTGGTTTGAGCTAAAACTTCTCCAGTTGTGAGAAAACTGAATAGAAATTTGCGAAATTTCGTGTCATCGCGCATTTGTCGGATTTTCTAGAGTACTAAGACTAGTTGAGCCAAATCCAAAAAATGTCCCTCGGCCCACATGTCCTTCATATCATGGCACAAGAAAAAATTTTGGCCGATTCTACAGTTTTGAGAAATCGATGTTCAAAAATTTTTTGTCTATATTCAGTCTGTCAGATGTCAGCATGTCGGAAGTCTTTTGCTATCTTTTGCCAATTTTGCTAGTTTCGTAAGCTCATGTTAATGTACAGATTATAAGCTTTAAAACGATGTATAAAGCTCTTTCCAACTCCCAAAAGTGCGAAAGTTATAGCGTTTCGAAAAATCACCACAAAAGCACTGCACAAAAGGATACCAGCACCTTAACTAGTTTGCAGAGTTAAAATGTTAAAAAATTTTAACTCTACTCTTTTAAGTCGCGCGCGAAAAGGTCATAAGACTGGAACAAGCGTCACGCTCTTAGTTATTATGCTTGCGACATGATCTGCACGACAATGGCCGATCCCTTAGACCCATCGCTTCAAAGAAATTCGCACGCTATGCTTGCACGCTGAAGCTAACAACAGACGCACATTGAACCAACTGAGTAGTTGTGTTTTCGAGCTTTAGAACGTAGGCATAGCGTGCGAATTTCTTTGAAGTGATGGGTCTAATTTGTGGGGGGGGGGTCAGCCGTTATCGTGCAGATGATGTGTAATGAAATTACTGTTTCTGTTACTGTAATTGTTGTTTTATTCAGTAAAAAGGCGTTTCGCGTTCTTACAGCCTCACCTAGCAACCAGGAATAGGTTATTAGTAACTAGTAATGTAATGTAATGTAATGTAATGCAAGGTGGCCTAAGTAAAGAATAGTCTAGGCACTACCAGGAAATCTGCCAAAAAAGGGCTAATTTAGTGAGTTATCAAGTGGTTTTGTTGGCCAGTCCAGTTATCTATGCCAGGTAATTGTATAAAGAAACAAGCCGTATCTGTTACTGTCAATTATCATCTGTTCTTGTATCTTGTGTATGTCAGAACTGCCAGAATTGCCTTAAAAATCATAATAATCTGGTTAATTATCAGGGCTAATTAAGGTGTCTTAACTGTGTTCCTGCGGCCGTATTGAGACCCTCGAACTACACTAATTAGTGAATTTATTAGGTGTTAGAATTGTCAAAAATATGCATAATTAACTAAGCTATCTCAACTCTTAGTGCAGGGATTCGAACCTTTGACCTTTTGCCCTTCCTGTACGTATGTGGGACGGCCGTATTGAGGCCTCCTACGATTACGCAAAACCCCTATTGCATCAGTCTCGTGTAAGGGCGGTCGTAATTGAGACCCCCTTAATTCCCCTGTCTTTGTCCCTCTTTCGTCAGCGTTGCGTAATGGCCAATTTCGGCATTATTCCACCTTAAACAACAAGAAAACATATTATTATCCATCTTATTAGTACAATTACACAACAAACAAGAACAATTACACACTATCAAGGTTTCTTCTTCTTTAATCCCTGAAACAACAAAAAGTACAAATTAAAATACACATTTAAAGTCCTACGTTTTGGTTTTAATTCCCTTATTTAGGGAGTTTTCTAACTCCTCCCTTTTTCCCTTCTCCTTTTACGGGTCGGCCTTTTATCTTTGACCGCCCGCCTGTTTGTCTGGAGAGCGTGGAAAGCTCCCAGACCTTACGTGAACGAATGCCATTCATGCATTCATTCACGTAAGTCACATAATAGTGACCTTATAAGGGTCACCGCTGACCCCCCACCCTTAAAAAGGCTGAATTCAGCCTCTGCACTACTCAGTACAAATAGGTAAACAAATATAGGTAGTACAAATATATACATACATACACTTATACAATAATAATAGGTACTTAGGTAGTTAATAATTCTAGGTAAGTTAATATTTTAGTTTTACTTAGGTACCTACGTGTCTTACGTAATTTGTTTTCGTCTTTTTCTTTTTCTTGGGTCCTTGATGGACCAAACAGGTGAGGTCCCTTTGCTTTCTACTAAGCAAAGGGAGCCCTTTGTCTTGGCCGCTGGAGGACCAAGTTTCTTGAAAATATTGGAGTTTCTGTTTACTCCAAATTTATGGGCCCCAGCAGAGACCCCTAAAACTTGATACTAAAAATCCGGCCTTTGGCCTCCTTTCTGTCTGATTTAGGGGTCATCTGTTCTCATTAATTTGGGGGTCCTCCAGCCGCCAGACGCGCCTGTGGGCTACCGTAGGTCACGACTCGGTAGCCCAATAGCAAAAGCGTGATCATTCAAAACAGTCAATCAGCTGTTAGAAGCTGAAAGGCCAGCCCCCTGACGGGGTCTCGACTGCAACTAGCAGCTTGCAGTCAGTGCTTGGCTGGCACTCGGGGAGAGAGGTTGCTCTCTCTCCCCTAATAACATTAGCATTATTGTCTCCCCCATTTTTGTCCGTATGTCTCCGGGAGAGGTGTGTCTTGCGCCAATTATACGGAGGCCTGGACTATAGCACCTCTCCCCTCCCCCCATTTCCCCTTAGGGTTTTTATTTCAGCAACTGCCAGCCAGGCACTCACGTTTCTGGCCGCCCCCGTGAGCCCATATGTCTGCGGACGGCTCACGGGGTGCACTGCTTCTGACCCGGGGACCCTTATGCCTGAAAGGCGGTCCCTGGGTCCCACACTCTCACGATTTACCCGGGGTCTTCAGACCCCGGAAGACCAATTTTTCAGCATTTTTCGGGCCTTGTGCCCATTGTTTTTGTAGTTGTAATTGTGAGGGTGTGGGCCTTTTGCCCCACCCTCTGGGGTATTGTCCGTAACCTTTATTTTCCTTTTCATGCGTTTCTCCTTGGTGATTTGCGAGAAGCCGAACCTCGCAAATCACTCTTATCAAAAAGGATTTTAAAAATCGTTATTTTCTTCGTTTTATGTATTTTTCCCAAAAGGCCCTTTTTGGCCCTATCCACAAATAAACTGTCGTGGGTTTATATTTTAGTCAAAACCCACTCTAAAACCACTATTTTATCTCTTTTTAACCTTCTCAGTTTCACTCCCAAAACCCAATTTTTCACCCCAAAAGCAAAGCAAATTTGGGTAGTTAGTCTAAGGGAGGACCCTCACCTACCCACCTTGAGGAAGGGGAGTTAGGCCACTCCCCAGGAGTGGGTTTTTCAGGTTAGGGCCCCCTCAATCCCCACAGCCGGCAACCAGAGTTGCCGGCCATATCTTTATCACAACTCCAAAGCCACTGTTATAACCTTGTACCGTTTTTTAATAATTGCCGGATAAAAGCATGAGGTATCAGTATCAGTAGTATTTTGGATCCGGAAGTAGATCCTGTTGCCAGTGTTGTCTCAGTTCCAGTATTCCGGCCCTGTTCAGTTGCCTAATAGGTACTTGTTTGGACCATCTTTGGGTTGCGTCAATAACGCAGATTAACGGAGAGAGCGGCTACTACCTGTCTCATCATGGGAACTTTGTGTGAAACCTAAAACTTGTCTCTTTTGTAATCACCAATCCAAAAAGCATTATGTTCAGTGAAAGTGGTACAGCCTACGTTTTGATCCTCACCACTGAAGCCTCTCTATAAACCGATTGACAATCTCTATCTTTGTATTAATCTTGAGATAACTATCTGAGGAAGCCGATCCGACCTTTCCGACTATAACCGACACTCTCCCTGCCTGTAATTGTCATTATCCATTCTAGAGACGGAACTCTTCTCGAAATTCAGTTATTCTGGGCAGTCAATTATACGGAGACGCCAGAGCAAAGCCAACCTCGCTCCCACTCGATTCGGATTATAAACAGTTGTTAATTAGTATATCGTGTGTGTGTGTAGTCCCAAGAGTTATTGTAAGGGACAGAGTCAGAATAAACTGTCGTGGGTTTATATTTTAGTCAAAACCCACTCTAAAACCACTATTTTATCTCTTTTTAACCTTCTCAGTTTCACTCCCAAAACCCAATTTTTCACCCCAAAAGCAAAGCAAATTTGGGTAGTTAGTCTAAGGGAGGACCCTCACCTACCCACCTTGAGGAAGGGGAGTTAGGCCACTCCCCAGGAGTGGGTTTTTCAGGTTAGGGCCCCCTCAATCCCCACAGCCGGCAACCAGAGTTGCCGGCCATATCTTTATCACAACTCCAAAGCCACTGTTATAACCTTGTACCGTTTTTTAATAATTGCCGGATAAAAGCATGAGGTATCAGTATCAGTAGTATTTTGGATCCGGAAGTAGATCCTGTTGCCAGTGTTGTCTCAGTTCCAGTATTCCGGCCCTGTTCAGTTGCCTAATAGGTACTTGTTTGGACCATCTTTGGGTTGCGTCAATAACGCAGATTAACGGAGAGAGCGGCTACTACCTGTCTCATCATGGGAACTTTGTGTGAAACCTAAAACTTGTCTCTTTTGTAATCACCAATCCAAAAAGCATCATGTTCAGTGAAAGTGGTACAGCCTACGTTTTGATCCTCACCACTGAAGCCTCTCTATAAACCGATTGACAATCTCTATCTTTGTATTAATCTTGAGATAACTATCTGAGGAAGCCGATCCGACCTTTCCGACTATAACCGACACTCTCCCTGCCTGTAATTGTCATTATCCATTCTAGAGACGGAACTCTTCTCGAAATTCAGTTATTCTGGGCAGTCAATTATACGGAGACGCCAGAGCAAAGCCAACCTCGCTCCCACTCGATTCGGATTATAAACAGTTGTTAATTAGTATATCGTGTGTGTGTGTAGTCCCAAGAGTTATTGTAAGGGACAGAGTCAGAATAAACTGTCGTGGGTTTATATTTTAGTCAAAACCCACTCTAAAACCACTATTTTATCTCTTTTTAACCTTCTCAGTTTCACTGCCAAAACCCAATTTTTCACCCCAAAAGCAACGCAAATTTGGGTAGTTAGTCTAAGGGAGGACCCTCACCTACCCACCTTGAGGAAGGGGAGTTAGGCCACTCCCCAGGAGTGGGTTTTTCAGGTTAGGGCCCCCTCAATCCCCACAGCCGGCAACCAGAGTTGCCGGCCATATCTTTATCACAACTCCAAAGCCACTGTTATAACCTTGTACCGTTTTTTAATAATTGCCGGATAAAAGCATGAGGTTTCCTAAAACACTTTAAAAGCAGAAAACTCAGCCTTTTAAATGCTGTTCAGTCTGTTAATTATTAAGATGTTAACTGGGAAATACCGGCTTCCCTTTATTTAAAGCTGTCCTTAGCATATTTCTCGTATTAATTGCTTGAACAGCAATTATTGTCCCCATTGGCTTTTGCACACACAGAAATACAAATAAAATACACGGGTGATCACGTGGGAATGGCCATTTCTGGGCCATTCCCGAACTATATTGCACTTTCACGCAACCGTAGCTAGTTATACGAATTAGTTAAGTTAGTATCTTGGGAATTAGCCCCATTTTAGTACTGTTAAGGCTGTACTTGTACTGTGTTGTATGAATGCAACTCCTCACGTAAACTCCTCCATTTGAGGTTGTGAGAGAAGTCAAGTATGCGTGAGGTGTGAATGTTGCGTAACTGTGTCTGAGTAATTGTGTGAGTAACTGTGAGCGCATGACTGAAACTGTATGCGTGAAATAGTGTAGTTACGACTGTCTGTGTGTCTACTGTTTAAATGAGCGTGTGAAAGTAGTGCGCTAGTGTGTGTGAATCCGTATGAATGGAATTACGCCTACGTCTGTTGTGTGTTAATAACCGTATGAATGGGACTGCTCATGTAAACCCCTCGCGGAGGTCTTGAGTGTAGTCCGTAGGGAAATAGTTAGTTAAATAATAATATTAAGCAGTAGTTAGGCATAATAATTAGGGCATTATAAACAGTTAGGTTAGGTTAAGAATAATAGTTTAATTAGGTGTTAGTCAGTTTAGTAGTTATAGTTAGTGCTAGTAATTATAGTTAGTACCAGTAACAGCGGTTAATATTGTAGTGTTAGTTAGGATTGTTAATGATTGTTAGTTGCCACTAGTATGTGAAATCCGGTTATAGATTGACCCCCAGAGGCCCGCGTAGGTCACCTGCCTCAAGATGCGGGTCCTCTGCAAGAAAGGGGCAATTCACCATTGTCCAGTTAGATTTCTAGGCCCAGGTTAAGAGGGTTGGTAACCTCATTTGCATAATTGCGATAATATGTTCTAGGTACCCAATGGTAGGTTACCAACCCAGGTTAGGGTTATAATTGTCGTCATTAAGTCTAGTTAGGCCTGCAGAGTATGAAATAGGCCTCAGTTAGTACCAGGTAGTCTATAGTCAGTAGTAATCAGCAATAATCGGCAGTATGTAACAGTATCCTGCTTAGTGGCCAGATTTGGGCCTTAATTAAGTATTAATCGTCAATTATAACAAATAGGGTATACTTCACCTACTGGGTAATACGTAATAATTAGGTTAGGTCAGCTTAGCAGTAGTTCTAGGTCTGTAGTAAATACTGAGTAGTGCATACGTGACTCTATGCCCGTGAGAGGCTCGGTCAGAGCCTCATTTGCATATTTCGCCAAGTAGGCCTTCACGGCCCCAAGCTTGGTCATCGCTATCCGTTTGATCCTCAAAAACGCCAGTTTTCGTCTGTTTGTAACCTAAAAATATAAAATAACACATTACACATTACGCAATACACAATTCGGGTCTTGAACCCGCACGTGAAAGCCAATCGGTCCGGACAATAGTTGCTGGGGCTTTAATCCCCACCACCTCTGTTTCTAATGTGTTTTAACCCATTTGATTCAGGTAGCCCGCCGGATCTTCACCTCAGCGCCTTTGCTTGTTGCCTGAAGCTTAGTCCGGTCATCTGTCTAGCGAGCGATCGAGTCTCAGTGTATCAGTTTGGTGGAACGTGAGATCAGTCCAGTCCTATCAGTACCAGTGTGTCAGTATCAGTAGTATTTTGGATCCGGAAGTAGATCCTGTTGCCAGTGTTGTCTCAGTTCCAGTATTCCAGCCCTGTTCAGTTGCCTAATAGGTACTTGTTTGGACCATCTTTGGGTTGCGTCAATAACGCAGATTAACGGAGAGAGCGGCTACTACCTGTCTCATCATGGGAACTTTGTGTGAAACCTAAAACTTGTCTCTTTTGTAATCACCAATCCAAAAAGCATCATGTTCAGTGAAAGTGGTACAGCCTACGTTTTGATCCTCACCACTGAAGCCTCTCTATAAACCGATTGACAATCTCTATCTTTGTATTAATCTTGAGATAACTATCTGAGGAAGCCGATCCGACCTTTCCGACTATAACCGACACTCTCCCTGCCTGTAATTGTCATTATCCATTCTAGAGACGGAACTCTTCTCGAAATTCAGTTATTCTGGGCAGTCAATTATACGGAGACGCCAGAGCAAAGCCAACCTCGCTCCCACTCGATTCGGATTATAAACAGTTGTTAATTAGTATATCGTGTGTGTGTGTGGTCCCAAGAGTTATTGTAAGGGACAGAGTCAGAATAAACTGTCGTGGGTTTATATTTTAGTCAAAACCCACTCTAAAACCACTATTTTATCTCTTTTTAACCTTATCAGTTTCACTCCCAAAACCCAATTTTTCACCCCAAAAGCAACGCAAATTTGGGTAGTTAGTCTAAGGGAGGACCCTCACCTACCCACCTTGAGGAAGGGGAGTTAGGCCACTCCCCAGGAGTGGGTTTTTCAGGTTAGGGCCGCCTCAATCCCCACAGCCGGCAACCAGAGTTGCCGGCCATATCTTTATCACAACTCCAAAGCCACTGTTATAACCTTGTACCGTTTTTTAATAATTGCCGGATAAAAGCATGAGGTATCAGTATCAGTAGTATTTTGGATCCGGAAGTAGATCCTGTTGCCAGTGTTGTCTCAGTTCCAGTATTCCGGCCCTGTTCAGTTGCCTAATAGGTACTTGTTTGGACCATCTTTGGGTTGCGTCAATAACGCAGATTAACGGAGAGAGCGGCTACTACCTGTCTCATCATGGGAACTTTGTGTGAAACCTAAAACTTGTCTCTTTTGTAATCACCAATCCAAAAAGCATCATGTTCAGTGAAAGTGGTACAGCCTACGTTTTGATCCTCACCACTGAAGCCTCTCTATAAACCGATTGACAATCTCTATCTTTGTATTAATCTTGAGATAACTATCTGAGGAAGCCGATCCGAACTTTCCGACTATAACCGACACTCTCCCTGCCTGTAATTGTCATTATCCATTCTAGAGACGGAACTCTTCTCGAAATTCAGTTATTCTGGGCAGTCAATTATACGGAGACGCCAGAGCAAAGCCAACCTCGCTCCCACTCGATTCGGATTATAAACAGTTGTTAATTAGTATATCGTGTGTGTGTGTGTGGTCCCAAGAGTTATTGTAAGGGACAGAGTCACAGTAGAGGCTAGCAAAGAGCCTAAGAGTTGAGCTGAGAGAAAGCATATAGGATACCGGTCTAGCTACTTAGTCCTTGGCAGCACTAGAGTGTATTATACCTAGGGTTGTGCCGTTAAGAAATTTCTCGGGCCGGGCTCGGGCTCGGGCCAACCAACCTTCTCGGGCCGGGCTTAGGGCCGGGCTGTCCCCGCCCCAGCCCCGCCCCAAGCCCGAGGCCCGCTTCACGGCCCGAGCCCGAAGCCCGATTCACGGCCCGAGCGGCCCGAGGAGCCCGAAGAGCCCGAACGGCCCGAGAGGCCCGAGTGTGGCCCGAGCGGCCCGAGTGCAGCCCGAGCAGCCCGAGTGTAGTCCGAGCAGCACAGGTGGCCCAAGCATAGCCCAACAGCTGCGGAGAAGTCCAAATATGGCTCGAATCGCATCCGGTTTGCGCGAGCAATTTTATAGTATCATGTATCGGTAAACCCAAAATGAACCTTAATGGTTCGATTAGCTGTAACTTCAAGTGCAACATTAGCTATTGTTAGAAGCTTTTCATTTCGCAATTTGCAGATGTTTTTGTAAGGGAAGCAGGCATAGGAAAGATTGGTAAGCCTGCAATGGGAGTTCAGCTGATGGTCCCGTGGTGTAGTGGTTTAGCATGTCTGACTCTAGAGCAGAAGGGCCGTGGTTCGATCCCCGGCGGGACCAATTCTTTACTTTCAATGGTGAGTGGAAAGCTGAACCTCCCTCTTCCCTTCTCTCTTCTAGGTCCTGGTTTCGTGGGTACGAGGGTGCCTGACGCCTCCCGTTCGGGCTTGTCCTTGGTTTCTTCCTGATCCGCCAGCCCTGGTAGAAGCGCTACATGTGGCGAGGCTGCCAGGAGGACCCGGATTGGACTCCTGTCTCCGGTCCCCCAGTAGTTGCTTCTGGTTGGTTGGATCTAAAGGGGTCTGGAACGTGTGTCGGGGAGCACGGATCCCTTGGGCTCAGAATGCCCTGCGCTGGATGCGCTCTCGGTTCGATTCCGAGTTGAGTAAGCCGCGGGACGCGTCTTCTAGAAACCCGGGGGAGATGTAAGGGAAGCAGGCATAGGAAAGATTGATAAGCCTGCAATGGGAGTTCAGCTGATGGTCCCGTGGTGTAGTGGTTTAGCATGTCTGACTCTAGAGCAGAAGGGCCGTGGTTCGATCCCCGGCGGGACCAATTCTTTACTTTCAATGGTGAGTGAAAACCTGAACCTCCCTCTTCCCTTCTCTCTTCTAGGTCCTGGTTTCGTGGGTACGAGGGTGCCTGACGCCTCCCGTTCGGGCTTGTCCTTGGTTTCTTCCTGATCCGCCAGCCCTGGTAGAAGCGCTACATTTTTAGCCCTAATTTGTAACCACACACTGGAACTATAAAGCTTATCTTGTAGATTGTAAGATTTTTGGTTAAGTATTGAATTATCCAAAAAGGAACAAGCAAGATTTTATGCAAAAGGTTCTGTTTCCGGTCGGACATTTAAGTAATTGTAAACCTGCTGCGCAGCTAATTATTTTATAAGGAGCTCTTACTTGCTTACAACAGAAAATACACGTGCAAAACATTGTCTGAACATTTCCCTTAAGTTGAGGAATTCACTCTTATGCCGCAAATGAAGTTCAAACAATGCAGGATTAGATAGCATTTGTTTCTGTAAATTCCATGTATTTGAGAAATCGCTGGTGTCCTGTTAAGATCAAGAAGTTTGACTTTAACTATGAGTCATCCTTCAGAGCAGAGAATAGTCTTTTCCGAATCCAATAATACACGAGCAAACGTATATGCGTAATATCTACATGAATCGGAACACGAAGTTCTTCGGAATTAAAGAATGATTGCACACACAAATCATGCAATCCCTATCTTAAACCATTGTTTACACGCAATTACGGTGAGGAGTATCTTTATCAAGAAAAATGTGTGTGAGTCCCGGGGATCGAGCAAATTTAAGAGACCTGCTGCGCTGAGGCGCAGCAGGAAAAAGAACTAAATCACTCACACAGCTTATATCTAGCATATTTAAACACACAATTGACCACTGACTAAAAAGTGGGAAGTTGGCAAAGCTTTACTTTTTAGCTTCTTTGTAGCAAACCAGCGTCTACCGCCGCAGGCAGAGTAACTAAAATAATTCGTTTAAAATTTTGCAATTGATTGCAGACAATTTGCCGCTAACTAATCCATAACTTTGGCAGATAGAGAACACCTGCATAAAGGTTAGCATTTCGCAACATGCTTGCTAATATAATAGCATTTGGATAGTAGAATTATGTTCATATATCATATTCATACTTGTCTATATATATTTTGTTTCAAAGGTATCGCTTCTGATATGTACATATGTAGGTATGCATGTTAAGCACTGAAGAAGACAACAGTGTGTGGACAAAGGAAGCCACAAGTCACAACGAAAAATCAATATTTTTCAGCAATGACAAACTACAAACTACAACAGCCCGAAAAGCCCGAGAGGCCTGAGCGGCCCGAGCGGCCCGAGCGGCCCGAGTGGCCCGAGCGGCCCGAACGGCCCGAGCGGCCCGAGTCGGGCCGGGCTCAACAGAGAACTCGGGCCGGGCTCGGGCCGGGCCGCCTCATTAAAAACTCGGGCCGGGCCGGTTTCGGGCCGGCCCGAGCCCGAGCCCGGCCCGAGCCCGAAGCCCGCTTCACGGCCCGGGCACAACCCTAACTATACCTGAAGCAAGTGTACCGTAACGACCCCGAAACCGGATAGCCAGCCCTAACCGCGAAAGTACCAGTCAACCAAAATCAAAAGGCAATTCTGGCAGACAGTATCTTGTATTACTGTTATTGTAAAACTATAACTGCAGTGATTCATTGTCTGCTGGAAATTAGTGACCCTGTTTGTTCTATTTGTACTAATAAATAATTATCCTTTCAGCTGCTTCGGCATTCGCGTATATTTCAGAGATCCCCAACTCTATCCGTATTGAGGTTAGAGTTGAACCGACAGTCGCCCATTGAGACTATAAATCCCGATTCCCCTGCCTAAAACGAACTCACCCCGTTAGACCCCATTTTAGGTCAGCTATTGAGCCCTGGTTGTCAGCATACCACTAAAGCCGGTGCTTCAATCTAAGCGAAGATCCCTCTTTGCGTGCCGACCTTGACTCGTGTCTTGGATCCTGATCAGATCTAGTCTAGTCTAGCCTAGCCTATTCTAGAAGCCCTAACCAACTACAGACGACCCCAAGCAGAACAAAAGTTTATTGGAGACACGACCCCCTCCAATACAGAGAAATCCAGCCCAGATCTGACAGAGTCTATTACAGATGTCCCAAGCCTAATAACTGAGAGCTTGACGCTTGTCACACTCTTAGTTATTATGTACTCTTGGTTACACCAAGAGTGTGTAACGTGAATAATCGTATGAGACAATTAGAAAGTTGATGCTTTTATTAGAACAAAAGATGACGGGCGACTGCTGTCTCGCTTGTCTGAGCAGAGCGATTTGGTTTAGCCGAGTCAGACTGAACCACTCATAACTTGTAAGGGAACTGTTCCGTTTAATTAGTTTGCAGAGTTAAAATGTTAAAAAATTTTAACTCTACTGTTTTAAGTCGCACGCGAAAAGGTCCTAAGACTGGAACAAGCGTCACGCTCTTAGTTATTATGCTTGCGACATGATCTGCTCGACAATGGCCGATCCGTTAGACCCATCGCTTCAAAGAAATTCGCACGCTATGCTTGCACGCTGAAGCAAACGACAGACGAACTTTGGACTAAACTGAGTAGTACTCTTGATGTACGATAAGGGTGTTATGGTAAGGTAGCTTATTTGGCTCGACTCATACTGCTTTGTCTTTGCGCTGTTTTGTAAAATTTAAGAGTCCTTTATGTTTTCTAGAATCCTGTTGACCTTCTGACATAGAATTACCGTTTTTGGCCATTTTAATTATTTTATGGTAAAGACTTTCAGAAAGCACAAACGGTAACGGCTGAAAACGCCCAGATTGTTCTATCATTAAGACACAAAATTAACCCATAATAAGGGTAAACGCCTGGCACTGCCCTGTAACTAAGTCTTAGATTTTTTTAACCAATAATGAGCCTGCCTGATTGCTATTTGTTCCTCTTCCAAACTTTTCGCTAACGCTAACAAAAGGTGTGTGTTCAGTTTTTTCCCCGATTATAGACGTTTTTGCATCGAGAAGATAGGCAACACTATGTTTGCAAAATAGTGGAAACTCTCCTCAGCTTTTCCTAATTTTCTAATCCAAGTTTCTAATACCTCATAATTCCAGTATTAGGTGGTTCAGCGGTCACAAAAGCCTTTATTTTCACAGGAGGAAATTACAGTTCTCACCTGCTTTGGGAAATTAAGGCACAATTTTTGTGAAAATCAACGTAAATTGTAGGAAAGAAGATTTAAATTTTAGAAACGAGCTTTTCTTGGAAAAGGAAAAAGATTGATCTGCATTTATCTGTCAGCTAAGGTGGTATTTATTCGATCGAAGCTACAATTAATTTATCTACTGATTAGGCATGCATGAAGATTTGGAAAGAACTAAAACTCCTAGGTCCCATTTTCTTTCGTACTGTAATTTAAAAGTCTGGCAGGAGAGCCAAGCTCAATGAATATATTTTTACAGTGAACGAATCATTAGAATAGGACAATACTGTTTATGACACTTTCTCGAAACTATATATTGGCATACCATCAGAAATTTGTAAGAGTTCGTTTAAAACGAACGCTTACAAATTTCTGATGGTATGCCAATATACAGTTTCGAGAAAGTGTCATAAACAGTACAATGATACCATGATCCGTCCAAAAATTTACTGCACCAGTAAGCAATTCGAATTCAAAGTTTCTAATATTTCACAAGCGGAAGTCATTTGTCAATTCTGCGTTTGACGTTTGGCACTTGACAGAAAGTGTAGAAAGTAACAAATGGATAGGAAATTTTCTATCCTGACCAATCAATTAATTATTGCAGCTGCATTTCAGTAACGAATTTAAGAGTACGTAATCAGTTGCCGCGGGTACAGCATTCAAGTGTCAGAAACTAGCTTGAGGTAAAACAGAAATCTTCCAGCCTGTCGGCTGGCTTCAGTTACAATATGGCCTGTATTTATTCGATATCTGTAGCATGCTCACACTAACGGCTTGGCTTACTGGGTGCTTTTGATTCCAAACAATTACAAAGTCCTAGTCTACTCTTTGTCCCGGAGTTCGTTATTCTTGTATTTTCTTTTAAATTCAGTTACGCTCCGTGTATTGTACTGTGCCCAACTTTTCAGTTCCTCCGAGCTGTAGTTTCTGCTTTCTGTACACAGCTTTGTGAGGGTCCATCACAGTTTCACGGAAGTCGAAAGCTTGGCCATTTTTGGCACCACCTTTCAGCCTGGTTACATATATGTGCGTAGTAATGTGAGAGTAAAATTGCAAAGTAGGGAGCATGATTTAATAAACGAAGTTTCTAGAGGCCTCAAGGTCTCAAGCATTTAGTTAACTGCATGGGCGGCCACTGTCGTTCTAGTGATGGCTAATATAAATAATATGAAATATGAATGCCGTGAAATCTTTGTATTTCAACGGAGTTATGTATTTTTGTGTAACAATGTACAAAAAAGTGACCAATACTCCCATACGCATAGGGGACAGGCAGTTATTTATATGGGAAAAAGTGCTGTTTCTTTTTCAAAAGACGCGAAATTTTGTGAAAAGTTTGGACATGGACCACTTATACACACAAGGCCACCCATTTTCCAGACTCGCTACCCCTGAGTTGCTTCAAAGTCTGTGAAATTAGTTTCACATTGAACATAAAGTATCAGTGTTGGACATTCTTGACTGCTTACAGATACCGTGTCTTTTAACGAAAGCTATTGAGGCGAAATGGACACTGAATTCAAGACGTCTTCAATTGTATTTGTGTCTGTTGGAACCGTGATATCCATAGCTGGTGCTGTTGGGAACCTTATGGTGAGTCTCACTTAAACTTAGCATTTTACTTTATAACTTCACAACCCGTTCCCTGAAGTTATCATAGTTCAGTTTTGCTATGCCATTGTTTATGCTCACAATATCCGTTATCGGTTCAGCTGTAATATTTTCACCCCAAAGAAAGTAGGGTATTTTGATTGCAGTTGGATAAAGTACCGTAGCCTAAAATAGCTAATTTATTTTGGAACGTAACAGCGTGCTTTGCTTTAACCAAAGTCTTTAAACAGCCATCAGCAGTACATGATGATAAAAAACAAGAGAAGCTAGGTAAGTTATCCTTACCATCGCCAAAAACCTCATGACGCTATTGTATTTCTGTTATCATAGCAAATAAGTCTGCTCAGTCCAAACCTCCACCCAGAAATTGACCCAATCTTTTATATGCCAAACTAATTCACTCTCTATTCTTGGGAGCGAAAGCTAGCAACAGTCTCACTGTACTTACTTGAGAACCGGCACTAATTTATGATTCCTTTTAATAGGGATGAAGTCAGCTAAGACAAAATTGAGATATTTTAGACAATTTTTACATTGGTGTTTTGGAAGGAAAATAGGCTTCCTCAAAATGCTTTTCACGTTAGTCTTGCCTTTGCGGATTTTATGGTTGCTGGAATTATCTCTCCTTCTGAATATGCAGGTTAGTAGTATAAATAAATACGATAAGACATTGCATGTATGCTTACAAAATCTAGGGAATCTTGCACTGGTGTGTGCTCCCGGACTACACTTCGAAATGACCCGAGATTGGGTACCGTTCCAACTACACTACCGAAAATGTGATAAAATTCTTGGATTTGGTCTTTGTTCGCCAAGGATATCCTTCCAAATGCGCCACAATGATGTGTCTACAGTAGATGTAGACGACAGGAAAAAGAAGAACTGCGGTGTAGACTCATTTAATCACGGAAAACAAGCTTAATATAGGGATAAAACTAATTTGTATATTTCAAACAATAACAATTAACAATGTGAGATAACAGGTGAATTGTAGTCACTACATCACTCTTTCTTCCATGGAGGGTTTAGAAACATGAACAGTTCTGTGGTAATGGGGTCAGAACAGTTCAACGTGGATGACACAACCATTGTTTTCTTCGACAAAGAACCATGGCCATGTTCTATTAGGTTAATGTTCGTTGCGACTCCCCCAACTACGGCATCGTGAACTTCACAGCCCGAAGCACCATCCCATATCCCGAATTCCACCTTCCGTGGATGAGATATCCCTAGATGGCAAGTTCACACCTGGCACAGGAATAGGTTACCGTTGACGACCTTGTTTGAGGCCCGCAGATTCGCACCATCCGAAAGCAAAAGGACTACCATCACAGCATGAAGGCAACCTCCCTGAAGGATCATTCGGAGAACTTGGGGCTCAAACCGGTAACCAAATTCTCCTTGCCCGGATCCAGATTTGAAATCTGATCCGTTTGTCTGATTCCACGCAGATCTAACCTCAGAGTGACTTTAAAATGGACCACCGTGGCATCAGCAGAGCCTGGCAGTGGCGGCAGCCTGAGTCTAGTGGCTCCTGGCAGTGTTGACCTGGAAACGGTCACGAGGAATGTCGGCATTTGCTCGTTTTGCAACACTTCTAGCTTTGCAATAACTAGTATTCCTCGCCACGTTTTTTTCTTCTGTAATTTCATGCAGTTCCTGGACTGCAACAGTGTACCTCCGAATGAAGGCTTTTCTGCCAGGGGATGGCCGCACTTCGGCTTGGACACAGCTTGAATTGATGCACTCTTCGGCCCGGAGACGGTTTGAAATACTGACTGCAGGCTTGGCCAGCCTACGGAGTTTTTTCTTCAACCTTGCAACGGCCTGCGCACATGGTCTGGACTTCGGAGTCTTTAACCTGGAACGGCTTGGAATCTGACAATGGCTCGAATGCCCGTCTTCTTCGGCTTTGAAGCAGTCTGTGCACTGAGCCTGGCAGAGACTCCGACCCCCTTCTTCTTCGGCCTTGGGACGGCCAAGGAATAGAGCCAAGAAGTGGCTTTGACATCGTCATATTCGGCCTTGAAATGGCCAAAAAACAGAGTCTGGAAGCGACTCTGACCTCGTCTTCTTCGACCTTGGAACGCTCGAGTCTGGAACCAACTCTCTTCTTCGCGCTTTGCTTAAGGCAGATACCCACTGCGCCAGGGAAAAGAAGAACTGCCGTGTAGACTCACTTATTCACAAAACAAGCTTTTATATAGGCATGAAACTAATTTGAATAGTTCAACAATAACAATTAACAATGTGAGAATAACACGTGAATTGTAGACACCACAATTTGAATAGTTAGAAATTTGGATCCGACTACTCCAAACAGTTCTGTTCTTTCAAACCATATTTAGTTTCGAGTTCTTTAATTAAATAATTTGCTCACTGATAGCCAGAACGTTGTTATTTTCTAGGTGTCCTACTTGGTGAAAACTTTTTCAGTAAACGCTATGTCCTTTGCGCCGTGTTAAGCACAATCTGCGCACCCGGTTGCATGGCGTCAATGTTGAGCATGGCTTGGATAGCGATTTGCAGGTCAGTAGTATAGAATAGAATAGGATAGAATTGATAAAGCTGTAATTATAATGTGCTTGCAGACTGCTGCTATAATTACTGCTGTTTTTGTTGCTGCTCTTGAAACATGAAAATTGGGAACTAAATAGATGATACGTAAAGGTAGCTTTGAATAGTCATTTATTTGAATGGTCATTTGCCAGCTTGAATTACTCTATAAGTTAAGGACTAAAACATAAGACGTTGATTATTTTATTGTAAGTTAAAGCGTCAAACCGGGGCTGTGATGGTTCCGATCTTTTGCATTTACCAGACAACGACTTCACGAGTAAGCGGATCAGTTAGCGAAATCGCTTAAGTTTTAACACTGTCCTTGAACTAAGATCGCACAAAAAAATAAGTTTGTTACTTGTTCATTTTGTGTACTAGTTCATCCTAGAAATTCTAATGTCTGCTTTTTAATTAACATTCTAGATACTTTTATATATGCAAACATCAGCAATTCTCCAAATACTTCAGTTGGAAATGTATAGGAGGATATCTGACGATAACGTATCTGGTGTGCTTCTTCGCGCAGCTACCGAATCACTTAGGCTGGGGTGAAATTAAATTCAATCGTGGCTATAGAATGTGCACAATCGATATGACTAACTATTCCTACAGCCTATTCTATGGATCATTCATTTTTATTGCGATTGTTGTTGCGTTCATCTTTTACAAATTAATTTATAATACCGTAAGACGAAGCGTTGCTTCTCAAACGTTGATCCTCGGAAGACAACTAACAGAGTCCGATAAAAGAATTCGAGATGAACTGCGAATCATCAAGACGTCATTTAAAGTTTTTATTTCTCATTTATTGGCTTGGACGCCTGCTTTTGCATTATGTGTAATTGGCCTCAACGATACACGTTACGTTCCAATTCCCGTATTTTACATAGTCATCACTTTAGCGCATGGGAACAGTACTCTTAATTTCTTCGTATTCTTCATTGACAATGAACGGTTTCGCAATCAATTTCTCAAAACTGCGAAACGAGTTTTGCTTTCGAAGACATATGTCGTTCAAACAGACTCAGCAGCAGCGATTCCCCAGTTCCAAGTTTCAAAAGCAAAGCCAACAAGTGAAGCTAATGTTTAACAATTATTTCCACAAACAGTTTGTTTGGTCAGATTTAGGTCAAATTTAGGACCACAGGTTGTCTATCCCTTGAAGAAAATTGGCGAAATTTAAGAACTTCTTGTAAAAATAAAATATTGTAGTTATATGTAATTAAAAATTGAGCTTTTTTAAAGTACTTACATTCATTCAGATCAGAGTTCCCTCTCCGTGACCTCTCTTTTTGCGCTCTGAATTTTGGACAGAGAATAGGTTTTTTGGTGATTCTTATTGTACTTACGTAAACTTGACAAACAAAACTTTGGTACTATGGAACCAGAGCCATTTAGTGCAGTTGATTTCTGACCAACTTCTACCCTACAGTAAATTTTAGATGTAAATGCCAATTAAATATATTTTACTGAGCGGCTACTTGCCGTTCTTTGGGCAGTTTTGTCCACTTAAAAACTTTTTAAAATGCCCACTGAATTCTGAATTCTGATTATTTGAAATATGCATTCATGTTAAGCAATACTGAAAACATTTTACGCACTTTCCAAATGTCATAATTTTGTGACGCAAACGCTGGACACCGAACGAACCCGAACCAGGTGATATCATCAAATGACGATTTAACTGCAAGCCCAGATGATATTTTGAAAGAACAGGTACGTGGGAAACAGACGTGTGTCTCCTTAGCAAACCAAGTCTTTGATCCGGTGCTGAACTGTTTGATCCAGAAAGAGGAAGCAAAACTATGACTGAATCACGAACATTTAGCTAATAGTCACGCATGCTTCGACTAAAAAATTGTTTCACGCTTTAAGCAAATTTTAGCCTTAGAGTTTTTTAGTAATTCTAATTAAAAATTGCGCTCTTCTTTGAAATTTTGTTAAAGTCTAAAGAGTGACTTATGGAGTACTTTTGAAGGACTATCAGCTGGCACAAAATGAGCAAAGATGTCAAAACTGGGTTCGCCAGGCGACTTTTGGTGAATCGATAAAGTCAATTTTTAGTCAAATCATGCATGACTCAAAGCTAAATGTTCGTGGCTCATAGTTTTGCTTCCGCTTTCTGGATCAAACAGTTCTAGCACTGGATCAAAGATTTGGCTCGCTAAGGAGACACACGTGGGAAACCTTCAGATTGGATCAGAACTGGTTTCAAACGAAACATTTTGTTGATGAGATCAGTCCGACAGTTGTAAAATGGATCATTGCTATTTCGACATGGGTTTTCCGGACAACCGTAAAATTGCAAGCCAAGCATTGGATTCTTCAATGTCTGCATATTACCTGTAGTTATTGGCACAAACCACCATTCTTGAGAATTTGAACCATAAACCAGAAATGAATTCAGGAGAGCCGTTCACGATAATGGAAGGGCCCCCTAAAGGTGGTGATTCCCTTTGGTCACATAAAGTTTGCACCATTATTACTCATTCATTACTCGGAGTTAAGAAGCTAATTTTATATCAAAATGCAGCTTGACATTATCTCTTTTTAATGCATACCATGAAACTAATGTTTCCTTTCTAAAATATTTTTAACACATTTTAGAAGAAGTATAATTTTCCTGAATTCTCGCAGACTCAAGTAAATTTTTTCGCGAGACATCGGTTATATCATTCGATACCTCCATTACATAGCTGGGGACGATTTTTTATTTATTGTGAAATCGCTCTTCGTTATAGAGAAATAAGCTGAAATCTGTGTGTAACTTGGATTTTGCCTACTTTTTCCAAATTTGTCAAGCGATTACTTTAGCTAGAAAGCAGCAATCGGGGCAACTAAAAAAATCGTCCCTGGGTATATTTGTGCAGAACACATTTGTTCAGTAGCATCCCTCCAGCTTGCATGGTGAATGCTCCACAATCTTTGGAAAAAGATTGGTCGTGTTTTTGCAAAAACTACATTTTTATGACAGCAGCCTACAAGATAGCAGTTGGAAGACGATCATGCATCGGATAATTTGTCCCTGTGAGACCTTCAGATCGACGCCCTTAGTTTGAATTTACGGCTTGCGTAGTTCAAGAAATGTTGGATTATTTGATTTCTGCAAAAATGAAAAGTTTTCGACGCCAAACAAGAAAATAGGCTATATCTCACGGTAGAGAAAAGCTAGAAACTTGCTTTAAAAAGCAAAAATGTGAAGCTCAATGAGATGTTTCGACTGAATATAGTCATAACTGTATAGCTGCTGCCAAACTTTCAGAAACTGGGAAAAACCTTTCTGATCGGAAATTTTGAATTGGCTGCGCGACGGGTGTTAGAACGGTAAAAGAACGTATTTCGGAAAGTTTCATGAAATTTCAACTTGATTTACGCCGCCAAGTAACAATATGTGTCCAAAGGGAATCACCACCTTAAACTGAAAACACAAAAAATTCCAGATAGAAGAGCAGCATTCCGAGAAGACTTCAACACAACAAAAAATTGCGAGACAAATGGTAGGTTTCCTTAGCAGCTTTCCACTGCGCCGCGCAGGTTGCCAAATGCCTTCGGTCATTTGTCGGGAGTTAGAATGTTTTGATAGACACACTGCCACACAAGTAACGTGAGTGCAGAATTTCAACAAGTTTGGTTGCAGCAAAATAGAAAATTTCGCACAGTCTGTTCTGTTTTGCACGTTTATTACGCGTCTGCAAGTAGGTCACAAGCTCACAGCTAACAGGTCACAAGCTCTCAGCTCGCAAGGAAAGGCTCTGCTACTGGCTCGAATCAAACAATCAATCAAACAATAAAACAATCTCCCAGCCGACGTGTCCACCTCCCTGTTTGCTGATGACCTTGCTGTCTGGACTCAAAGCTCCAGCCTGCCGCAAGCCGAAGCCTGCATGCAGACGGCGCTCAACGAAATTATGGACTTGTCAGTAAACAACAAAATGGAAATCAACGACGAAAAGTGTGAAACTACTGTTTTCACTACTTGGAACAAAGAACAGTCCTATCGACCACGTCTTCACCTCCACAACCAGCAAATACCATTCAACAAACATCCAGTGTTTCTGGGAGTCCGCTTTGATCCAACCTTGTCGTTCCGCGCTCACATAGACTCCGTCATTCAGAAGGTCAGAAAGCGCACAAATGTCCTCCGTGCCCTCACTGGTACTCGCTGGGGCTGCCAAAAAGAAGATATGCTTATTGTCTATCTGACCTATATTAGCTCAGCGATAGAATACTGTGCAGCCTCGTGGATGGGAACAACTGCCTCCTCGAACTTAGCTCGCCTTCAAGCAGTTCAGAATGAAGCTTCGCGAATAATCACTGGCTGCTCGTCTGCATCCCCTGCAGACCTCACCCAGCACGAAGCAAACCTCATCCCACTTAAATATCGTGCGAAATACCATGTCGGGAGGGCTTTTGAGCGCTGTCGCCGCCTGCCTACTGATAATCCGGTAGTCATCCAGCGAAGGAACGACTCGCCAGCGCCTGTCCAGCCAGCCCTCGTGGAGGGAGTTGGGAAGGGAAATTCTCCAAACCCTGCCCACCTCCCACCTACCAACGGAGGATCTGAAACCTACAGGCGAAATCCCACCATGGATGTTCCCTCAAAACCTGGAGATTACAGAAACGGAATGCCGCCGTTCTGACCCTCCTTGCCGTATTAAATCAGCAATCAAGGCGGCCATGAACCACTCGGAGTTGCCTGACGTGGAAATTTACACCGACGGTTCAGCGGAAAACGGCAGATTCAATGGCGGTGCTGGAATCCACATAATTCACCATAGAACGGGCAAACGGCGGAATATCTCCGAACCGGCCGGCAAAGTGACCTCTAGCTACAAGGCTGAATTTGTGGCTCTGCACAGGTCTCTGAAATGGCTCCAGGAAGTTGCTGAACCGGAAGATAGGTCCATCCATATCTACACCGATTCCAAGTCCCTGGTTCAAGTCCCTGACTCAAAAATTGCCCTGCAAAAGCTGTCACTCACACGGAACACAGTATTTGGAATCTGCTGTGTCAGTTGCTAGCGGCCGAGTCTAGGACTATCCGGCTAACCTGGATCCCCGGCCATCAAGCCGTGGTCGGAAATGACTATGCGGATCAGCTGGCAAAGACAGGTTCCAGCTTATCCCAGACCGATACTGCTATTGACCTTCCTGTGGCCCAGAACCAACTGCGGGGTCTCCTCAGAGATGAATGGAGATCTACCCTTAAATTTGACCGCCTGGACAATATTCTCCCTCCGCCGCCTCAACACCTAGAGGCGCCCTTTAGTCGCTCGGATCGCTCCATCCTGTCACAACTCCGAATTGGCGGGTTTAGTCCAATTCTGAACTGGTATAAACATAGGATCGGGGCGGTAGACTCACCTGACTGTACGTACTGTGCCGGGACTACAGATGATCTACGCCATGCCCTCCTATACCGCCAAAGGGGGGGATGTCGCCCGCTTGCGGTTCCTGGGACCTGGCCCCTTCCTGGGCGCGCTTTGGTCCTCTCCGGTGCAGGTTATTGCCTACCTCAGGGAATGCGGCCGGCTACCAGCCGTCCGGGCCCATTGATCTCATCAACGGCCGGAGGCAATCATCATCATCATCATCATCAGCTCATTTTAAAATTTACGGAAGTTTGAAAATTTTTGGAGCCATTTTGTGGCTAGCGGAAGCAAAATTTGACTGAGCATTTGTGTGTGCATTTTAAAATTGCATTTTCTAAAAAGTGTGGGTGTGGCTGGGCGAGACCGAGGTTTACCGAGACCGAGACCAGGGTACCGAGACCGAGACCAGCAATATTAGGCTTAAACTCTGTTTCTTGCAGTTTTTGAGATAGGGTCTTTAACACATAAACATACGGTTTCTGTACCTCGTTAGCTTAGTTTTCAAAACATTTATATACTTAAAATTTTCGATGAAATTCGATGTTTTCAAAACATTTCTGGTCTCGGTCCGAGACCGAGACTCGCCAAGTCTCTGCTTTAGGGCCAGACCGAGACTCCCAACCCTGTTAAGCGTACGCACAATAAAATTATGCTGAAAAACCATGATTTGAAAACATTGGCGGCTGATGTCCATTTATTATATATAACTCAAGCGTCAGAAAGAAAAGTCTACGTATATATATAATTAAAAGCCAGTCACCCCGCCCCATATGGTACCCTCAAAACACATAAGCAATGGTAAATTCGCGCCGACGGCGCGAAAATTTTAGTTTTTTCTCCTTTCTCTTCTTTCTGCTTCTTCCTTCGAAACCTGACAGGGGGGGGGGCTGACAGGGGGGGCCCCTTGGGTGCGCCCCTAATATATATATATATATATGTCTGGTTTTTGAGCATAGTTTCCCTAGGGGGGGGGCTCGGGGGGTTACCCCCCCCCCAAAATTTTCGACCAACTTTACCCCCCCCAGATTTTTTGACTATCCCTCCCCCCACTTTTGGTTACCCCCCCAAACCCCCCCCCCAGCACTTTTTGGGGCCAAAAAGTAAGCTAAATTTTGCTAAAAAATGGTCATTTTTTGAAAATTTTTTCTCAAATTTTGGCTTAAATTCGGTTTAAAACGGTGTAAAAACGCCTAAAACGATAAAAACAAGCCTTGTTTTGACAAAAAAAGCGTTACAATACAGAAAATTTTGCGTTTTTAGGCCATTTTTTGAATTTTCTGAGGTCCGAATTTTGGGGGGGGGGTTCGGGGGAGGGTACTCCCCATCACATTTCGGGGGTCGACCACCAAATTTTCGAAGTTTGCCCCCCAACCAAAATTTCCAGGGAAACTATGTTTTTGAGTCCTGTGAGGGGTGGGGTGTTCCCCCATTTGGGTTTCCCCCGCTACCTTTTGCATTATACCGGCCTAACCGTAGAACCTAGAGAAGTGCAACTGGGCTTAAAAGAAAGATCTAAGAAGTACACCAAGTACGATGGTATATATATAAAGCTCTCATCTAGCCCTTATAATAAAAAAGTTGCAGCAAAAATCCGAAAATGTGGGTTTCCCCCACGGCTATATATACTTTTCGCGAAGTTCGCGTAAAAGGTTTTTAAAGAACAGTAATTTTGTGTACATATATATATAATATATATATATAGTATATACATTGTAAATTTTTAAGGTAAACATTGCAGAAATTTTCAATACTACTAATAATTCAATATATTGCAAGAAACGTTTTAAACGGTCACGCTGAAAATGCGATCTTTGGCATTAAACTGAAAAAATTGTAGAGGGGTTGGGGCAAACGGAGATTTGGCGTGGGGAGGGGAGGATCCCCCAATTTTGGGGGAAAATTTTTACCCCCTCCCCAATACGATTTTTTCAGGAACCCACCCATAGTTTCACCGGAAATTTTGGTTGGGAAGGGTAATGTAAAGTTGGAAGGGTATAGACAACCAAACTTTACGGGTGGAAACTGTGCGCGTATGGAAACGACGAACCTGGAGGAGACTTATGTTCCAGTCGACCTTGGCAGGATCTCGCCAAGAAATAATTAAACCTAACCGAAGACTAAATAGGGCTGACTAAAGGACTAATAAATGCCTAACTATCAACTATGGAGAGAACTTTGAATAAATTAAATGCACGCTCAGTAAATAATTAGCCTACCTAGACTTGGAAATAACTCAAAGTCCTACCTACCGACTATACAATACTAATAAACACCTAACTGAAGACACCCTAATGGCTCAACTACTGAGACCACATTTAATAAAACATAAGCAAAGGGAGCGACTCCCGAAATAAACACAGACCAGTACCGTAAATTTTGACAGGAACGCATTCATCTTGGAAATTGACAGAACAGATAAAATTCAAACAAGTACAGATTCTAAGAAGTATTGAAATTTTAAACAGGACAAAATCAGAAATTAGGCACACAATACAGGATAAACTACACACTCAAGGTTCAGTTCCAAAATATGAAAACCCCTTCTAAATTATTATCTCAAACCTATTTCCCTAAGCCGTCGCGGCAAAACCTAATTTATAACATAGCATACTAAACCCTTTTCTGAAATAAACAGCAAAATTAGTTACCAATTAAAACGAAATAAAACACAATAGCACAACCCTAATAAATTTGGATCGACCCACGAGGTCGCCTCGGAGTCTAGTGTAAAAAGAAATAAACTAAAATCAATACTTACGAATACCCAAGGCAGACTCCAAATTGAAGGGCTATAGGCGAGACACACAGTGAAAAGAAACGACCGCACGCTAAGGCTCAAAAAGACAAGACTGACTAGTTTTAGAAAGGGATGCTGAGAGAGGAGCCTAGTGAATTTTGATTGGTCCATTTTGAGACCCCCTTTGCAAGCGAGATGCTCTGAGCGCAGCCAGAGACTTCTCGAAAAACAAGCAGCGCCACCTAGCGACTAAGTGGGCTGAATAAAACATAAAATACTCTAACATAGAAAATGACCAATTTCACACAATTTTCCACACAATTTCACACAAGTTTACAAAAGACACATTTCTCACTAAAAATACCATTCTTACTAAAATTTCACATTAAAACAAACTCACTAAAATTACACACAACTCACACATCATAGCTCACACATTACATCTCCCCAGGGCTTACCGCCCGAGCTCCCGCGAGGGACACATCAACCAAAAAGAAGGAAGAAATTTACCCAACAGTGAAAATTTTTGACTGAATTTTGGTAAATGGGTCTCAGCACACAAGTCAAAAGAAATATAAAAATACAAAGTTAAACTAAACTTGACTAAATAAGAAACATAATAAAGATGACATGGCGTCAAAAGAGTAGTGAAGACCAGCCATAAAAACACGCATGGGAAACTGCCTTATTAATGCCACGGGGCGGTGCGTGAATGGGCGACCCATGATCCTCCAGCCGCAGCGGCGGGGATCTCGTACCTGTATTACTAGAAAACCAAATAAACAAAATAAGAACCGAAATGTCAGCTTCGTCTGGGTCTATTCAAACTAGGGTACGGAGGTAGCCTCCCGCCAAATTTAGGGTGCGCCATCTCCGGCTGGGTGGGTGGGTGGGCCTAGCCTCGCATCGCTAACTCAGTTCCCTGCGGATCTCCTGCAAAATTAAAAAAACGAAAGATAATTAATAAAATAATTTAGAGGAATAGGTAATGAAATGAATTTAATCCCAGTGTTTCGCGTGTAAGTAGGAGTAAGTTTGTGGAGTCTTTAAGTAAAATATAAGTATTAAATTAAATTAAAAGAGTTACAGAGTAACTCTAGACATGCTTAAGCATGTATAAAAGGACCAAAAGGGTACGGAGAGTCCCCAAGTACCCTCGTGGTACTATGAAAATAAAATAAATTAAATTAGGAGGGGTTAAAATGGAGTCTTAGAGTTACTAGAAACGCGAAACACTGGTTAAAATATTAGTAGAAAGTCCCGTAAAATAAGAATTTTGGAGAAGATCCTCCCAACCGCGCATGCAGGCCTTACACAGAATAGGGGCATATTATTCGGGAACTACTTTGGCGCTCTGGAGTGGGAAACAAAACTGACATTTTACCAAGAAAAAAATTTTACAAAAAACAACAGACAGGTACAACCATGGACAGGAACCGTTGGGACAACTAAACGATATAGGTAAAAGAAAATAATTTTGATAAAAATGTGGCGGCAGTAAAGGACATAAATTGGGACGTGGCTGGTGCGTCACACGTCTTTTGACGTTGCGTCAGGTTACAAAATACTCGTTAAAAGACACAAAACCCGCAATCAAACCCGTTAATAAAATTACGAAAAAGAAAACTTCAAGAAAAGAAGAAACCTGGTTTTAGTAAAACTTTTGAACATAACTTTGGTTATACGATTAAAGCAAACAAAATACGGACATGGCATATAAAACTGTACATCAAATCACATATAAGAAGCAACATTATGCATAGAACACAGTCAAAAATCACTACACAATACACAAAATTTTGGTTAATTTATAAAATAAAGCTCAAGGAAAATGGTAAAATGTAAGTAGATAAATAAAGAAATTCTAAAATTTAGAATAAAGCTCGGAAAAAGGTTAAGTTTTTAAACGTTAGAAACACCACAAAAGTACGACATAAAAATAAAATACGTACATATATATTTAAAGCACAAAAATAAACTAGTTAAAAGTCACCAAATAGGGAATCGTCTTCTTTAAGGTGCTGGTATCGCTTTGTGTAAATTCGACCCTACAAGCTTCAATTCTTTATGAAAGTGGATGAAACTTACCAAATGCATTATTGTCGTGCTCTTTAACATTCTGGGACCAGTCCCGGATTTTTAGGTGTAAAGATAAGAAAGTTTTGGTTTTTGCCCTTATTCTCTCAGTAAATAGTCGCTACACCGGATTGGTTGTTATAGCTGGAAAGAGGGCACCAAAATGAACATTTTTGCTTTTACAACTTTTGCGCTACCTCTTGTGGTTAAGGCAGTATAAGCCAAAAACGATTTTTGGGGTCAAAAAAAGGCCATTTTTGAAGAAATCAGTTTTTTCAAAATTACTGCCAAATCTTACAGACAATTTCGGCTTATTTATACTTAATCGATACTCCGTCCAATTGCGCATTTTATCAATACCTATTCGCTGGAGTTCGTTGCTTTAAGCTAGAGAATTCGCCGAAAAACAATTTTGGCAAAATTGGGATTATTTTGTTTTGAACATTGATTTCTCAAAAACTACCCAATAGAATCGCGTGATTTTTGGCTGAATGAAAATTCACCCTATTGCGGAGGGACATTTTTCTTGGTTTGAGCTAAAACATCTCCAGTTGTGAGAAAACTGAATAGAAAGTTGCGGAATTTCGTGTCATCGCGCATTTGCCGGATTTTCTGGAGTACTGAGACTTGTTGAGCCAAATCCAAAAAACGTCCCTCGGCCCACATGTCCTTCATATCATGGCGCAAGAAGAAATTTTGGCCGATCCTACAGTTTTGAGAAATCGATGTTCAAAAATTTTCGGTCTATATTCAGTCTGTCAGGTGTCAGCATGTCGGAAATTTTTTGCTATTTTTTGCCAATTTCGCTAGTTTCGTAAGCTCATGTTAATGTGCAAATAATAAGCTTTAAAACGATGTATAAAGCTCTTTCCAACTCCCAAAATTGCGAAAGTTATAGCGTTTCGAAAAATCACCACAAAAGCACTGCACAAAAGGATACCAGCACCTTAAGGACTGAATCTAGATACAGTAAAGCGTCCATATCGCTGGAATGGCACAGATCGAGAAAGTAAGGCAAAAATTGAGCAAAAATTTAGTCTTCATCGGGTTGTCACAATCGGGAAATAGGCATCTGAATTGGGCAATACGTCATCATATGGCAAGCTTCATAATTTGGGTAATCAAATCAGGGTAATAATAGTCCAAAATAGAGGTAGTCCATGACTGGGGTAAAGTTAGGTCCAGAAGTAAAAGTCAATATAGATGGAAAGGATCGGAAAGGCAATGACACAAAATGGAACAGTAAATAACACCGCCGCAGGATCTTCCGAAACTTCAGAAGATTCCGCAGAAACTTCCGCCGTAATGATGGAATAATATGATATGATACGTGTGACGTCCGCCGTTAATATAATATACATCCGCCGTTATAATGATACTTCCGCCGTAATGATGTTACGTCCGCCGTCATTGATAGGGAAGAGGGGAATTAAGCTACAACTACACCGTCGCGGTAAGTTGAGCTAATTACATAAAGTTACACCAGTCGCTGGTAGTAACCAGGGGCAGGGGAAGGGTTTAGAAACGGTTCCAAACCGGACTTTGGTGATCGATTGGGAGGCGAGAGCCGGCACGATGAGGGGTGGAAGGATCAAAAATGCAGATGCAAGGCCAGTAGACATTATTCTCCTGTCCAGGTGGTGCCAACCCAGCAACAAATTCTCCCTGGAGATTCACCGGCATGCGCAGCGCAGCCGCTCGCAATTCCATTGGCGGGTTATCCACTCCGAAGAATGGTGGGGCCATTCCGCCGTGCTTCCAATAGAATAAGATAATGATCGTAACGCAATGGATCAAATAGCACGCAAAATTAAATGTGAAATTATAAACGCAGCAACACGGTTGACATGTGGTAAAGCAAGAGCTGGCGTATACTAATGACCCTATCTTCAGTGGACCAGGCAGATGAGCACAACAAGGCAGCCTTATTGTGACCATCACACGACCAATTTCTGTACGAACAAGCCCCAAAAGTAAACGCCATCCCAACAAATTCCAGCTGACGGGCGACCCCTGGTTTACGCCCAGCACTCATGCACCCGTCCACTGAAATCACCCAACCAAGCATTCAAGCAGCAACTAGAATGTAAAATAGGCCTCAGAAAAAGTGCAAAAACTAACAGAAGGTGAAAGCATGATAAGTGAGATAGAAAAATAGGAAAAAGAAAACTACACACACAAGAGAGGGTGACCTACCTACAGTTAGCCTACGTAAAGGGAGAAAAAAGAAAAAGCGCTACACATACACAGGTTAGAGACATACATACGAACACACACCCAGTGTATGCAATAAAGCATACACTATATGTATAATGAGATATGATAGGGCCCCCTTAACAATTTACAACGAAAGACAATCCCTTAGAGTTAAAAGAAAACCCCCCATAGGTAAAATTTTAAAATAAAAGTGAGAGAATCCCCCTGTTAGGGTAGATAAGAGAAAAAAAAGGAAACCTATGGCTAAATTTTACAGCCATAAGTTAAGGAGTTAAAGAGAAAACATTAAATAGAGAAGAAAAACCCCACTTTACACCGGAAATAATAAATCATAAAGGAGGCCCCGTAGAAAAATATTTAAACCCCACCCTATTAAGGGATTATGTAACACCAATAATGCAAACACCAATTGTTAGTCATAAAACCCTAGGTAATACAAAA